>CM030933.1:5991136-6006136 GCA_018136815.1 Isochrysis galbana | reverse complement strand
AGTTCTTGGCCGTGGCATTCACACTGCTCAGTGGTATAGTAAGGCTATTCCGAGTAGCATCCATTCCAACCTCAATCGCCCCCCTGCTCCTCCATCTCAAGCACAGCCTCACGCAGCTTGGTCACCTTGGCCTCGAGCTCGGCCATGATGACAAGCTTGCGCTCAAGAGTCTCTCTCATGCGCCTCGACGTGGGTGCATCATTTTCAGCCTCGTCCCTCGAAGCTGGTCGGCTCTCCTCGCTCGAGTCTCTCCGACGCCTCTTCTGGGGCTCTTCGCTTGAGCCTCTCCGGCGCCTCCACCCCTCTGCTCGATCGTTCAAACCAGCCCGCCGCCGTTCAACCGATGAGAATGGAGGCTCAATCCACCGCTCCCGCTCTCTGCCCGTGCCCCGGCCCCCACGCTCAGCCCAGCGGCGATCGGGGTGGTCGGGTGGAGGTCGACCCATCGGTGTGTGGTGTGTGTGTGTGTCTGAGCACGAACTATGAGTTGGAAAAGAAAGAAGCCCGGGAAGGCGCAAGGGGAGATGAGAGGGCCGAGAGTGTGGAAGAGATGGCCGGATGGGAGGCGGAGGCGGCGGCGCCAGAGAGAAGAGAGGGAGCGTGGGGGGGGGGGGGGGGGGGGGGGGTGAGGGAGGAAGGGGGGGAGGGAGAGGTCCGTCGGCGGCGGAGGGCGGGCGGGCGGAGCGGGGGGGAGGCACGACTTCTCTCTTCCGACGACGAAAACAAAACGCTGCGTGAGGGAGAAGAAGAAGACCGCGGGACCCAAAGCTCCTCTCTCTCTCCTCTCCCTCCCCTCGCTCCTCCCCTCTCTCCTCCCTCTTCTTCTCTCTCTCCTCTCCTGCTCTCCCTCCCCTCTCTCCTCCCTCCTCTTGTCTCTCTCCTCTCCCTCCCCTCGCTCCTCCCCTCTCTCCTCCCTCTTCTTCTCTCCCTCCCCTCTCCTACTCTCACCCTCTCTCCTCTATCTCTCCTCTCTCTCCCGCCCCCTTCTCCTCCTCTCCTCCTCTCTCCTCGCTCTCCTACTCTCTGCTCGTTGTCTACTGCCTAGGAGCAGAGAGCAGAGAGCGGAGGGGGGGCGACAACCTACCGCGCGCACTGTACAAAAGTATCCCCAAAGCACCCTGCGACCTAGTTCGTAAACCATCGACAGCCTCCTCTTCCCGACGGCGGCCGGCTCCTCCCCAGTATTTTTAAAGTAGACCAGCCGAGAAGTAGAATCCGAAAGGGTTGATCCAGCATAAACGGGACAAGAACACCGTCCGCCCCGCCCCGAAAGAGACCCCCCCCACCCACCCCCAAAGACTAAAGGGAACAACACTCTAGCTTCTCTCTTCTCCGCCGCCTACCGCCTACTTCTTCTCTCTCCCGTCGTCTCTCCCTGGTGTCGCCCCCCTCCCCCCCCCCCCCCGCGCCCTCGCTTCTCCTCCTGTTGATGAACACGCGGGATCTTTCTCCAACCAGGCTCGTTTCCTCTCGTAAGCAGTGGGCACCCACCGCGCGCACTCTCTCGCGATGGACGTTGCCAGCAAGGCACTCTCAGGCGCCTACCGCAAGTCATGGTTCGCAGGCGAGCTCGCGCCACGCGTGCAGCCACACCCCGTTCTCGCGCCATCCCCCGTCCTCTCTATACCACTGCCCCACGCAGCCCCACCCTCTCCCTCTTCTCCCTCCCTCTCCTCTCTCCGTTTTCGCTTCTCCCTTCTCTCTCTTCTCTCCCGCCCCCCTTTTCCTACTCTTTCCCACTCCTTTCCCACCGCTTCTCCCCCCTTCTCCCCACCCTCCCCCCGCTCCAATTCCTGGGCCCCGTTCGCCCCCCCCCCGCTGCGCCTTCTGGCACCACCCCTGCACTGTTCCCCCTCCTCCGCCCTGCCGCTGGCCTCCCTCTTCTTCCTCTGTCCTCATCCCTACCATCGCCGCCCCTCGCCTCCTCGCACTCTCCCTCTCCGCCCTCTCACTCCCCTCGTTCCCGCTCTCACTTCTTGCAGAGTTCCTCCAGATCTTTGTGCTTATCCTCTCATGGGTTACCGCGCTCAGCGGTACTGCCACGCTCCTCTACGGTGCAGGCGCGGAGGTGTGTCCGCCCACCATCCACATAACCTCCCGCCTCTCACGCCCCTCCCTCTCGCGTCCGCTCTAGACCCTCTTCACTTGTTTTCTCGTGCTTCGATGCCTGCAGCGTAGCCACCCCAACTGTGCGATGTCGCGCAGCACAAACAGCCTGCTTCTCCTATCTCGCTGGCACCGCGCAGCCTTTCTCTCCTTCACCAATTCACTCGCTGACAGCACACCCGCCTCTGCTACTTTGCGCCCGTCGCCGCATCGCTGGCAGCCCACGCATGTCGCGCCCTATCGCACCATTCGACCGATCGCACCGTGATCTGCTCGCTCACCCAGGTGGTCGCCCTCGGAGCACCTGCGCTTGCGGCCGCCGCGGGTCCGCGTGTGCAAGCGGGTGCCGACGCCTCGTTCCTTCCGGCCATGGGTGAGAGGATGGGCGCCACCGCGCAGAGCGCACCAGACGGGCCCGCTTTGATCGAGGCTGCGCAGCACGGGCTCGAGGCACTGCCGGCGTTTGCACCTCTGCTCTCGCTCGTAGACGACGATGTCACCAACAAAAGCGTCGTGAACTTCGAACGCCACTCCCAAAGCTTTGGAGCGTCGCTTGCATTTCTCCTATCGTCAGCCGCGCCCAAAGGGCTTGCGGCTCCAGATGACAACACCACCCAGGCGCGCTGCTGCCCCTAGATCCTCCGGCCCGAGCCGTCGAGCTGCGGCCAGTCCGTGGCAACCCTCGCGCAATTCACTGCCGCGCTACGGGCACGCAACGCACCTCCCGTGCCCTCCGTGCCCAGGCAGCCACGCTCTTCACCATGCCGCTCTATTGCCGCAACTGGGATGAGTGCTCGTCGTTCCGCCCGCGCAACGCTAGCAATTTGAGCGCCCTCTCGTTGACTGTCGAAGACTTGCAGCGCAGCTACGACTCAGCCGTCACCACCCTCACTAACTCGATGGGCGGCGCGACAGGTGCCGCTTCACCGGCGGCCGATGGCGAGGCGGGCTTGCGCGAGGAGTACGCAGACGTAGAGGCGGCCGATTCCAGCCCGGATGCATCGCCTGCACTGGGCGCGGAGGACATTGGCGGCGCAGTGAGTGGCGGTGCACGGGCCGGCGGCTTCGTTGTTGCCGGCACCGTTGGCGCCAAGGCGCAGCAGGTCGCTGCGGTGGCCATCACCGAAGGCCTCTTCACGCTCGTTGCGTCGTTGCTCGCCCTTGGCTCCGCGCTCTTCATGCTCAGCAGTCTACCGCATACGTGGCTTGCCTACGTGACGGCATCAGAGCTCCTCATGTTCCTCGCTGCTCTGGCCTCGTCCGTCCTCTACCTGGCAGTCTGTCATGTGCGCTTCGCGCCGCCCTTGCTAGGAGGGAGCCTCTCCTGCGCCGGTGCGGGGCGGGACTGTCCGATATTTGCAGCTGTCCTCAGCGTGCTCCTTTGCGGCAGATGACGCTCGACGACGTGCTCATTTCTCAAGAATACGTGAATCCCATTTTCTGCGTGCTTCTCGTATACATCGCGTCCAACGTCATTGGCCTCGTGGTGGTCGACCCGATGTGCAAGCTTGTATGGCTCGCCGCGTCGCAGGTGGGCCGCACCGGTTCCGAACGCGCCGCATGCGTGCGGAGTCGAGGGCGCCTACATGTATGTTTGACACGTGCACTGGCGCGGCTGGCAGCCGTGGGCACGGCGTTGGCGCTCATGGGTTGCACTATCGCCTCCAGGGCGCACACCCTCAAGGATCTTCCACACCTGCGAGTGGCAGGTGTCATTCCTTGGTGGTCTGCTCATCCTTAACGTTGCGGACGTGCTCTGGCCGGTGGCGATCCTTAAGCTCATCCTGCTCTTCATCTATGCGCAGTAAGCACGCCCTGTCTGCCTCGGTGCTATCAGGGTCGCCTTATGCCATCACGCCCCATTGCTTTCGCCAGGTCGGTCATCATGGTCTTCTTGCACGCTCTACACACCCTCTTTGCACGTTGGGAGGACCACGTTGCTGTCTTCAGCTGTTTCATCGCGTGGCTCATCCCACCGTGGCTTGTCGCACGGCTAATGAGCTGGACTTGCATGGCCATTGGTATTATCACCATCGGAGCCGCTGTGCCGGTCATGAGGTGCGTAACAACACTGCGCCAAACGCACACGTGGGACTTTGAGATGACCGAAGCGTGGGCGAGGCGCAACGTTCTGTTCCGGTGCTTGCGTTGCTCTCGCATAGTGTACTGGACGTCGCCAGTCACCGCTTAATCCCATTGCTCACAGCTACGTCACTTATGAACGGACGATGACCGATGTGGACACCAACGACTTTGGCCAAAAGGCCAAGGGCTCGCTTGACTACGCGCTTGGGCTTGCCGCAGCGAGTGCGATGGTCGCCGCCGTCTTCGCCATAATTTCCGGCGCATGCGAGTGCATTCCGCCGATCCCCGTTCTTTGGTGCGCGCCCGCCGCCGCCCGCCCGCCTCATCACCCCACGATGGCGGAGGGCAGAGCCCGCGCTTCGAGCCGGTATCCTCACCGTTGCGGATCGTTAACGTTGCGGCTTGGAGCAGGTGTATCAATTTAGGTTCGTCCGCAGCCTCGTCTCTGGCCGCGCTGCTTTCGTTCGCCTTCTTCGCCGGCGCCAACGGCCTCGTGGTGCTGAGCCTTGTCAAGGCCAACGATTTCACCCTAGTCTTCTGGGCAGTGCTCGCCTTCCTTGTATTACTCATCACTTTGTTAAACGCGGTCTTCATTGTCGCGACCATGCTTCCGGGCCTCAAGCTCGTCGCCTTCTTCGTGGCTCAGGCGCGCTTCCTAACGTGGCGGTCTTGCGCCCACCCCGTGCCCGCTTTGGAGCCTTGTGTTATCCGGTCAATGACGATCGAGAACAGGGCCGCAGCGAGGGCAAGCAATGCGTTCGCCTTCTGCCCGTTTGCACGCAGGTCCTCTTTGCCCTGACTTTGGCCATCTTTTACTTTGATGAGATCATGGACGACTACTACTACTCCTCTGGCCGCGCCCTGCCCGGCGAGCCTTGGGCGGTTCCTATTCGCCTTGTGCTCATCTACTTCCTCGCGATGTGCGGCACAATCGCCCTTGCCACCGCCATCTGTAGCCTCAACGAGCTCGTCCACGTGATACCAGGTGTTGGCTTTCTTGTAGACATCCTCGGCCTCTCGCTGATGGGCGCTGAATTCGGCGCGGCTACGGCGGGGATTCGAGCTCTTCCGACACCCTCGCCACGCGCGTTTAGCGTCGAGGACGGTTTCTCGCCGAATAGCAAGGTGGCATATCCAAAGGAACCACCGGATTCGCAGGTATTCTAGTTTCCGCGCCTTCCCTAGGCCTGCCCTTTGCGTCTTCGTTGCCGATCTAGCTTCGGCCGGAAAGGCATGAGTCCTGCACCTCCCGTGCTGAGCTTCAGTTGCATGGGTCCCTCACTCAATGCAAGGCCAAGCATAGCCATGGCCCCTCTCGCTCTCGCCACTTCAGCGCAGTCTACCCTTCCCTTGTACTTATGGCAGGTTCAATTGAGGCCTTCCGCACCAGTGCCCAGCAACCGCTGGCTCGAGTCGCGTAGGAATCGAGAGGCCAGTAGAGCGGCGATGCATTAGGGTGGGTGGTGTTATTTCGCGCGGATTGGTGCCTTCACAGGCGCTTGAACAAGACGCGCTGCGGTGCGCACGCGTCTGCATGCTTCTTCTCGCTCGTCTCGGCTCTCGACAACACGAGGCCTGCTAGCGCATTCTCGAACGGTAGCCTAAACGAAAACGCGGCCGGGACGTGCCTACACGATTCTCTTAATCCGCCGATGCTCCTCCTTTGCTTCAAGTAGGGCGGCGTGCTTTGGCAGGTTGATGATTCGTCAGCGCCGCTGGGCATTGGCTTGACTATTAGCTATCGTATCATGGGCAAACACAAATGGCGCAACGCCGCACTTGGCGCATACTAGTAGCTTGTAGGAAGTCGGCATCGGCTGTAAAAGCGAGCCTTTAGGATCTCAGGACAAGCCCTTGCTGCACCTTCTCCACAGCATTGCATGATCGACGAAGATGCACTCGCGAGCCTATGGTCAAAGCTGGTGTGAATGCCTCTAGGTTAACCTATGCGACGCTATGCGACGTAACTTGCTCATTGCGTGTTCACTGCAAGCGTCGCATCTAAGAGTCTACGATTATCAACCTATTGTTGACATAGGGGGCTATGAGTGCGATCCACGCCCCCGCTCTGCGGGTACTAACTTCCCACTCTTGAAACAACTGAGCGTTAGTACCACTACTCCCACTAGCCCGGTACTATCACGACACCCCTCAGCGCACTTGCCCGCACGCCTTGAAGTGATGGCACAGACACATACACATATGCATCCCTTCAAATCTCCCCCCTCGCAAACCCCCGGCTCCCATTATAACTCCCCACAAGTTACAATGAGGGAAAACCCATTGAGGCGGACCGGTCGACGCCGGCCGACTCTCCGGGGACCGGGGAAAAACACCGGGGGGGGGGGAGGGACCTCTCATCGTGAAGCAGAACGGCCCTTACAGCTCGCGCCGCGAGCAGTCCTCGAAGAAATAAATGACTGCGCCCCCCGATACCTGCCACAGGGACGTCTTGAGCCACTCCCTTCTTCTCGCCCCTCCTGTCGCCAGCCGCCCCCCTTCGCCCGTTTGCTTACGCAAACGGGGCCCGTTTCTTACCGCACTCCATCGGGGGGGGCGCAAATTCCCCCCTCTCCCTCTCTCCATTCTCCTCCGCCCCTCTCCCTGCGGCGCGTCGCCATGCGGCGCGCCACGGCCTGCTCTCAGAGGGCCTTTGGGGGCTCCCAGAGGGCCAGCAAGGGCAGCTTAGGGGGCAGTGGAGGCTGGGGCTCAGCCCCTGGCCCCCCCTGCCTCTCCCACGCTTGCCACGCTGGCCATTGGAGCCTCCCAGTGGCCTCTGTATGCCTGGCGACCAGGGGAGGGGGGGGAGTCAGCTCGAGGGCAGGCCCATGCTGGGCGTGGGAGTGCGAGTCTCGGCCCGCGCCCACTAGGGGTCTGGGCCAGAGTGTTGATTGCCCAGCCCCTGCCAAAGGGCAGGGGCTGGGGTTGATTGTACGGGCCCACCCCGGGGGGTGTCCGCGATGGAGAGAGGGGGGCGCGAGGCCCCCATTGACCCCCACTTATAAAAGTAGGTTGACTTCCCACTCTTGAAGACAAGAGACTCTTGGGGCCCATCAGGCACCCTAGGCAAGAAGCGCGTTCATTTGTCCCCACCCCTAGTTAGTAGTTAGTAGCATAAAGAACCTCCCCTTCCTTTGCTAGGTCGGCCTGTTGGTATAGTCTATAGTATAGTTAAAATCGCCCGCTAGCCGCTAGAATAGTGTGAAGAGTTATCTCCTTAGGCCTTAGGCTTAGGCGCATGGACGATGCTAATCTCTCGCCGTCTTACCATGGACGGCACAAGATGCCCACCCGAATGTGCGCATGCTAGCTGCGTACACCCGTAGGGCGCTGCTGTAGCATCGGCGGCATCAGCGGCCAATACTGGGCCGCAACAGCATGCGCGTCAGCGTATGCCAGAAGAGGCTCGCATCGGAAGGGGTGCTGCGGGAGGAACTTTGCGATGCAGCCTGGGCGTAAGACTGAGTAGGCGGGGGGGCTGTGCTTTTCTGCCGATTAATTAAGGCCAGGCCCCCGGGCGGTATCGAATCGAGTTCCGTGCGCGGCTTGTCTGGGCGGTTTTTGGCGCCCTGGGGCATAATCCCTAATCCCGGTGCGGTGGTCGGCTTTGCACAGGGGGCAAGACCTTCGACCTTCGTGGCATGTGGCATGTGGCATCGTTGGCGTGTATGAGGACATGAGGACCGAGGCACCGAGGCAACGGATGCAAACTTCAAACTTCGGGTCGCATGGGCTTCGGTTTAGTTTTGGCAGTCAGTGGCAACCTTGGCAGATAAGCTGCTATCGCCAGTGGAGAGGGGGACGCCAGCAATGCACACGTTTGCAGTGGGTGGTCCTCAGGCGAGCCTCTCGGCGAAGCCAAGCGCTTTCGCCACTACGAGGCTGAGAGTTTTGTACTCATCTTTAGACCACACCTTTCTCGTCTTCGGTGAATATCGGTGCGCTGAGCTCTAGTGGGGCTATTTTGAGCTTAGGTTTCCTTCCTTGGGCAAGACCATGAAGAGGCCGATGAGGACCAAGAATAACTGGAACACCCGGAGGGAGAGTATATATGTAGTTGCAGCCTGAGAGAGAGAGGAGGGGGGGGCGGAAGAGCACGAGGCTCCTGCCCCCAGAGGCAGAGGAACTTTAGGTCTAAACTTACCGATAGAGATGAGTTGAGAATTGGTTAGAGAACAGAAGATGAGAGAGAGAGAGAGAGAGAGAGGGAGAGAGAGAGAGGGAGCGGGAGAGAGAGGACGCACGGTGTGTGGCCCCATCTTCTCCCTCCCGTGAGGCTCTTCCCCCCCCCCTCTCTCTCCCTCTCTGTGTGGCGGCACGCGTGGGTCTCGACCAGCGTAGACGATGCAAGGCTTCGATTTCTTCCCCAAGACGCACTCGGAGCTCTCCGAGCGCACTCTCTCAGGCGCTCTCATCTCTCTCTTCTCTGTTCTCTTCGTTCTGTGGGCAGGATGCCACCAGCTTGCTGAGTGTGTGCGGCTGAGACGCTCAGACCGTTTGGTGCCGCAGGCGGGTGATTCGAGTGAACCTCTCACACTTCACCTCGACCTCCACTTCGCATCACTCCCTTGCTCTGAGATACTCATCGAGCTGACGGACGCGGGTGGTAAGGAGCAGCTCACCTTCACGGACTCGCTGCTCAAGCTGCGCACCGACGGCGAGGGAAAGCCGATCGGAATGCCGGCACAGCTGGATTTTGATGCGCGCGTCGCGGTGGGACTGCGGCTCTCCCGCTTCATGCACGCGCTTCACGACGCGCTCGTCGGCGTCCTTGCCTTCTCGCTCAAGGCAGGCTGCGTGCGCGACTACTCGCAGCCATGCCCTGACCACTGGTCGCTCCAACAGAACGGGCTGCCCGCGCTACTTGGCCGTCACCGTTGTGAGGCTCCGTCATGGTACTTCGGGCAGTGCAACCGGGTCTCTGACTTTGACGGCTATACGCCCGAAGACAAGGCTGAATGGTCCGTCGGCTGCCAGGCCAATTGGCCGTGCTTCAACGATGCGCCTCGATCCAACGCAACAGGCAGCCCAAACGCTGTTGAGCCAGTCGGCGAGAGCGCATTCGACGTGGCGACCGCTCGCCAAATTGGTGGGCGGATGTTAGCACGTCTGAACGATGCCGTCGCTAACGCGGACATTCCGAGCGAGGAGCAGGGCCCGCCTGATTTTGCTGACATCGCGGCGGCATTGCGCCAAGATGGCGACGCGCTGCGCACAATGGTCGACCTCGCCCCTGTCGCGGTGCGCGCTGAGGTGCGGCCGCAGCTTTTAACGGCGTTGGCAGCTATAGAAGTGGGCGAGCGCAAGGCGCGCGACGAGACTGCGCGCCACGCGGCTCTCTTGCGAGCCGCTGCCAAGGCTGCCGAGGCCGCCAAAGCCGCTGCCGCCGAGGTTGCCAAGGCCGCCGAGGCTTACGCGTCGGATGCAGCAGCCGACCAGTCGGCAGCCGAGGCGGATGCGGCCACTCGACGCGCCGCGGCCATGGCCGCGGCGTCTTCGGCGGCCGCTGCATGGCGCGTCGCGATCCGGCCAACAGAGGCGCTAGTATCACGGCTGAATGGCATGCACGCGGAGGACAACGCTTCGCGACACCATGCGTACGAGAGTCTAAGGGCAAATTTGACTGCTGTGCTGGACGAGGTGCGCGTCCAGCATGCTGTTTGGCCCATACACCACCCGTGCGTCTTTCCATCTGCTTGCGTCGTCGTTGACCCCGACTCTTTGGTCGATCTCCGCGATGTGTTGGTGTAGCATCGTCGGCTCCATATCACCGGCAAGATGGAGCTTGCATGATGCCGAGCTACTGACTATTCCGCTTTCTCCCGCCTGCTCAGGCCAGGGAGATCACGCAGGATGAGTCGCAAGCCACGACACTGGTCACCTCCATTAAAGAGATGATTCGTGCTGTGGACGGGCTCACGGGTGGTGCCATTGGGGAAGACCGACGGGTGCGAGTGGGGCCGCCCTCATGACGCACGCCGTGTGACTAGTGTGCACGAAGCGCGGTGCGCTGACGCATGAGCCTCGTCGACGGCGCAGGCGCTCGAGCTCGAGCTCGAAGATCGTCTGAGCACGATGCTGCATGCGCTCGGGGTGATGCGAGACGGGCGCGATGGTGAGGGATGTGCGCTCTTCGGCTCCATCATCATGCCGCATGTCGCAGGTAAAGGGTCAGCCGGAATGTCTACGGCCATACTCACATGGACGACCTGCCCCACCAACCCACCTAACCTCCCCACCGCCGGCGTAGGCAACTTGCGAGTCGTGCCAGCGCATTCCACGGCCATGGAGCAAAATGCAGATGTCCTCGGCCTCCTACCATCCTTCTCGCTACGCCATGCCCTCTATTTTAATGTGTCGCACACTGTGCGTCCCCGCCTGCTGAGGTTGGCCATAGGCAAAGTTTGTCCACCAAACCGCGGCTCCGGTGTCAATATGCATGGGAGGACATGCTCAATTGTCCGCACGTTGGCAGGTTGGATCGACGCAATATCCCGTCTTGTTCCATGGGACCCACCCTCTTGCTGCCCCACCCGCGCCTTGCGCGCAGATCCGCCACTTGTCGTTTGGCAAGTTTTTTCCAGGCAAGGTGCACCCTCTCGACGGCGTCGAGAAGACTCATCTACCTGGTCCGGCAGAGGTGATGAGACCGTGGGGTATTGCTGTTGGGCGTTCACTCAGTGTGTGGCACGGAAGAGTTCTGGTGACGTGTCCCGAGTGTACTAATCACTTGCCGGCTCGTGAGCAGCACCGATGGTCTCGCCCATCAAATGCAAATGCCATCAGAGAGGCGCAGCCACGCGGTGGCTGCTCAACGCTCCCTCCTCCATCCTCATCCACCGATCCCTTTGCGTCTCATAGGTCCGGTACCTGTTGAAGGTGGTTGCGTGTGCTTACCGCTCTCTCTCTGGCGAGGTCACTAATTCGTCCCTCTTCTCGGTCACGGAGCACGTGCGCAACTTGCATTGGTGAGCTACTTGCGCCGGGGGCAAGCATGGGCGCGAAGCATGATGCGAGGCCCCCCGTGAACGCCCAACTCAACCTTAGGCTAGCGGCTCGGCATATGTAGACGTCGGGATGCCCACACGAGGCGCGAGCGTGCGCAATGCTTAGAGTTGCGCGGAAGAGAGCATGTGAGAGCGCGCGTGAAGCACGCATTGTTCTTGGACTCGTAGGGACTCGGGGCCCGGCTCTTTGCCAGGCGTGTATTTCACTTACGACATCAGCGGGCAGAAGGTCGAGCTGACTGAGCACAGGGGTGCGGGGTTGCTGCGCGGAATCGCGCGCGTTTGCGCCCTTGTTGGAGGGGTCTTCACCGTCGCAGGGATCATCGACTCGATTGTGTATCGCGGCGTGAAAAGCAGCCTCGGGAAGCAAAGCTAGCATGCCGGCCTCGACCTCCGCCAGGCTCGCTCCTCGTTCGGCCGCCGCCGCACGTTTCGCAGCCGTGGTTGAGACAGCAATGAGACAGCAAATCCTCTTCTGTAGAGCGACTAGTGTGCTCTTTTCAAACGAGGCCAAATCGAGCGCTTCTCGTCCGTATTTCGCATTTGGCGTTTGACGTCAAAACGCCGGTGAGAAACCTCGGTGCAACCCGCCTGTTTTTATGCGCGCAGTGGGAGCGCAGTGAGCAGTGAATAGGACGATCCTAACAGGATTTTTAGGGCTTTGGTTTAGGGGTCCAGAGGCCGGGTATCAAGGTATCGGTATCAGGTATACCGGAAGATGATATTGTGGTAAACACCGGAGGGGGACGAGGCTATACCGGAAGGGTAGGGCGGTCAAACAGGAAACAGGGGCTTTTTAACTTTTAGTAGTAGTATTAGTATTAGTAAGGGTTGGGTTGTATGTTGTATTTTTTGATCGTGGACCGTGGCGCGATGCTCAACAAAAAAACTCCAAGGGGGGATACCTGCCGCTACGAAAACCTTCGCCAGGAAATGGTGCGAATAAGGTTGTTGTGAACACTAGCGTGAACACCCACCGACCACCGACGCAACCAAACATGTTTCAAATAAAATGATTAATGTTATATCCTAGCCAACCCCACTAGCTAATCGGACACAACTTTTCCGTCCCGGAATCTCGCCATGCCTGACGAGCCAGGTGTCCGAGTGCTACCGGGAAAAGAAAACGCGCGCACTTCCAGCTGCCTTCTCGTCACGCAAGACGTGGCCGCCGGCGTAACGGTAAAGCAATAAAACTTACATCCTCGAATTTCTAGATGAAAAAAAAAACTTCTTAATATTCACGCCGCGCGCGCGACTCCGCAACCTTTCCCTGACAGCCGCGCCCGCGTCCCTTACCTCTCCCTCTCACCCGCCTTGCGGCTCGTCCCCTCGTGCTCTACTTAGGGGCTCAGTGTTCGGGGTTTCCGGTGGCAGGCGGCGTGTACCGATCTCCGATGGTCGATTTCTCGACCTTCTCTCGCTCTCGCTCCATCGGACGGTCGGTTTCCCTTGTGTTTCTTGTGGGTGTTGTCACGTGAAGAGTGGGTGTGGATTTGTGTTGCGTATCGAGCATCGAGCCTGCGACGTGGGGTCGTGGGGGGTGCGGGGTGCGGTGTTTGTTAGGGGGTTAAGCAAGTCTTTCCGCTATGTCGAGTGCCTGTGCCACCAGGATCAGGTTTGAGTTCATTGTGAGGGCTCCTTTGGCGTCCACTTTGAAGATCGGGGCGCTGAGTTCCCGTGCGTCTTTGGTCTTTGGCCTTCTGCCTCGGGAGGCTTGTTGCGTACGCGCTAGCGAGGTTTTGTTGGGGGATTCGAGGCCGTGCACGAGGATTGTGAATCTGGCCAAAGTACGTTCGATGACGGGGATGTGGTGAAAAGTGTAGTTGTCATATTCGACCTTATAGAAGTCCGCCCGCACGTTGTGGTTGGAGATGATGAACGTCACGATGAAAGGGTACTCGAAAATCCGCTGGTGGTCTCGATGGGAGGTGATGAAGCAGCTGGCGGAAAACTTCGGCGATTTGGAAAGGTTTGTGAACAAATTGGAAGAGTGTGGGATAGGAGATGCAACGACGAAGGCGATGGCTCAGTTGATGCGCACGCAGAAGCGGCAGCTACAGCTAGAACTCGCCCTAGCCTTGGACTTACAGATTCTATGCACGACCACTTATCGGCTTGAAGGCGACGGTCTCGAGATCTTGCTCGTGTATGAGGCTCTCGAGAGTATCCTTCATCGTGGTCGAACCATGGGTAAGGAGGCCTCTGACTTACCCAACGTTGCAAGCTTGTTACGCGCGAGTGCAAGGCTTGATATAGGCACGAAAACGAATGAGTACTATGAGGATCCCTACTTCTCCTGGTTCAAGGGTGAGATCTCGAAGGTGCCGGACGCCCGGCAACGAGGGGGTTGGACAATAAAGTACAACGATGGTGGCCATACACTTCTTGTGACTGATGAGGAGGAGATGCGACGGGCTGTCGATCCAACGGCTTTGCCTGAATGGTCGTCACTTGTGGAGCAGATTCGGGGAGCATTCACCTATCTCGAAAATCGTCTTAACAATGAGTGTGCCTCTCCATTTCATTGCAAAGAGCAGCACAGGCGAACGGGGCTGCTTCGAGCCTTCAACCCAGCCTTTGCCTACGGCAAGGTGGATGAGCTTTGGGTCCATCGGCTGGTTGAGATTCCGTCATTTCCATTTCATCATTTGCCCGCCGTTAGACAAAGGTTGCTCGATGAACTTCCGGAATACTTGATCGCTTGCCGTGGGACGAGGATTGATCATTCGGAAGTGCGGGTGTTCAGTAAGGAGGTTCTGCTATGGTGGGCATGCAACCACAGCAAGTTCCCTACCTGGGCATCCGCGGCAAGGATTGCATTTAGCATGACTCCCAATTCGGCTTCGTGTGAGCGTGTGTTCTCATTACTTGTTACGATGTTTGGCCCGAATCGTTCGGCCTCTCTCGCTGATCAAATACAAGCGGCGTTGATGTTGCGATACAACAATAACCATCGGGAGAAGTGTGTGTGATGTTGTAATGTTTCTTGTGTGTTACAGCTATGTCACATTTGTGCTTGTGTGATAAGTGATGTAAGATGTAAGTTAATGTGAATGGGTTGACAACGACAACGAGAGCAACAAGCAAGTATAGCAACATAATAACAACATAACCACGCAAAGTGCGTAAGAGGTGCGATAAACGCGAGGCGAGTTGCGCGCGAGTTTTTTTGTGTTTCTTAAGAGAAACGTGTTGCGGATGTACTTGCATCACGACAAATTGCCACAAGTTTGACCAAAAGTTTGGGTGGTCCGCCACAAGAATCCCGCAAGAACGGCCGACAAGTTTGGGCAAGTCGGGCTAAAAGTATTGACCTGGCCCTAGATGAATGCGACAGCGCCCCCCCCCCCTTTATCCCGCTGGCTCCCGCCCAAATATGTACCGGTGCCCGGGCCCGTGCCACCCAAATATGTAGTAAATAGGTCGACTTATCAGTTTGCCAAAATCGTACCCAAATATGTAGTACGATATGTACATATTATGGCATACCCCTACGGTGCGAGGGGCGAGGGGGACGACCCGCATCGCGTATTTGGAAACGAGGGGTACCAAATGCCAAATGAAGGCAAACGACCTTAACAATCTCTTACAACCCAACACACTAGGGCCGCTAGGAGCGCCTCGCCGCCGCCCCACCGCCCTTCGTTCGCCGTTCGTTCCCAGCCCGAGCCACAGCCTCTTCACTGGCGGGGGCAAACATCTTATCCGAGCAGTCAACTGACGCTGCAGGCACAACCCAACCAAACATCTCTGACAAGCTCCGCGAGTTGGCCACACACGCCATGGACCCACGAGAGCG
>CM030933.1:5981136-5988636 GCA_018136815.1 Isochrysis galbana | reverse complement strand
TGACCCCTTCCCAGTCTCTGCCGAGCAGAGCCTCGCAGTCTCTGCCGAGCAGAGCCTCGCAGTCTCTGCCGAGCAGAGCCTGGCAGTATTGGTGGAGCCGAGCGGTGGCCTTCCAGAGCCTCCTGCCTCTACTCGGTCGCATGCTTGTGGGTCGGCGGGGTGCTCGCGTGTAAGCAGCGAACGTTCAGGGCTCTCCGCACGCAGACTGTCTGCTCAGAATGTGCGTGTCGAGATCCCTGAGCCAGATGCTGAGCTGGTGCAGCCACGAAGCCTTGGCTCACCGCTCTCCGCAGACGAGACGGCGCCGGGATCGGCGCTCTCCTCTCCCAAGCTTACGAGCAAGGGGCGACCAGCGAAGCAGCGCGTGAAGCATCGGAAGGTGCGCGCTGGGCAGACCATCTTCAAGGGCCATCCCAGCTATCAGATCATGATGAACCTCAAGCTGGGAATCGCCTACTCATCGGGCCGCAGTGCTGCACGCCGGACTGGCCCGCTTGAAGCCAAGGACTTCCACACGGTTTTCACACGCACCTTCCCGCCCGAGGGTTGCACTACGACGCCAGCCCACTCCACCCGAATCTTCACTTTCAAGGATCACGCGCCGCTTGCCTTTCGCCATCTGCGGGAGCACTTTGGCGTAAGTGAGCAGGATTACGTAGTCTCAATCTGCGGCGAGAACTCGCTGCGCGAGCTCGGGACGCCCGGCAAGTCTGGCGCCGTCTTCTACCTCACAGAAGACTACAAGTTTCTTATAAAGACAGTGTCAAAGAAGGAGTCCAAATTCCTCCGGCGCATGCTGCCCAACTACTACGCTCATGTCATGTCGTGCGACTCAACGTTGCTGCCACGCTTCTACGGGCTGATCCGTATCACAACGCAAGTTGGCCGCAACATCCGGATGGTCGTGATGAACAATCTCATGCCCGAGGAGGCGACGATCCACGAAAAGTATGACCTGAAGGGCTCGACTCTTGGTCGTTATGCCACCAAGGCCGAAAAGGCCGATCCCAACTGCACACTGAAGGACCTCGATTGGCGGCATAAGCTGTCCATGCCAGCGCGCACGCTCAAGCTGCTCAGCCAGCAGGTTGAGTCCGACGCCGCCTTTCTTCGCGAGCTCAAGATTATGGACTATTCGATGCTTGCGATGCTCCACTTCCCGGCGCGCGAGGACTACGAGCCATTTCCGTCGCCACATTCCGGATGGACCTCGCCGGCGGAACCGCAGCCTGATACCTTTTTCGGCAAGAAGTTGATTGAGTTAGACGGGCTCACGGCGGCCGCCGGTTTGGGCATAAGCCTAGTAGGACCGCCGGATGGCGCACCATCACCAGCCAACTCACCACGCTCGCCCATCGCCGCGCCGCCGCCGCTGCCCGAGGCGCTGCAGTACGAGGCAAAGGTGAAGGCCGATATGGACGCCGATGGGGATGGCGTCATCACCCTTGAGGAGGAAGTTGCCTATGCGAAGCGGCTTGGGGGCCTCACACTTTCGGCACCGGCCCTCGCGGGCGGCGTGCCGGCGTATAGCCGTTCAGCAAGCCACCAGCGATCAAGTAGTCTGGGGAGCCGGCCGGGTAGCCTGGGGAGCTCAACGTCGCGCCTGCTCATGCGCGCGGGCGAGCCTCTCAAAGCCGCGCGCGCGGCCGCAGCCATGCTCCCCAAGATGCCATCAGCGTTAGATGACAGCGACGGCGACTCTGGGGACGAGGGTGACGGTCATGCTGACTCGCGGCTACCCAGCGTTAGCGTCACGGAGCTGCGCGCGGCATACGAGCGTTCGCAGACCCGCGCGCGCGACGGCCGGCGTGAGCCAGTGGCACCGGTGCGCATCGATGACGGACTGCCATGCCGGCTGGAGACTGGGGAGGAAGTGGTTTTCTTTTGTGGTGTGATCGATATCCTGCAGCAGTACGGCCTGCGGAAACAGCTGGAGCACCGATACAAAGCTCTGCGGTATGCACGCGATCGTTCAGGGATCTCGGTGACTGATCCCCGAACGTATGCCTCGCGCTTCTTGAGCTTCGTTCTCAATATCTTCGAGGAGCAAGGCGCGTCCTCAGCGCGCGCCGCCGGGATGCCCGAGGTGCCCGAGGACGCGCCTGTGGAGGAGGGGCTAGAGGCGTGGGCCAGCGAGCCTCCCAATGAGCAGAGGGGGGGCGCTAATGCTGAGGAGACCGCTGCCAGACGGGAAGGCCTGCCGTCTGGGCAGTTTGGGGAGATGGGAAGCACGGTCGGTCACTCTAGCGTTGACAGGTTAAACGCGTGAGCATGGAGGGGCGTCACTGGCCGGTTCGGCCATCGCTGACGGCGATGCTGATGGTGGTTGTACTATCTTTCTATCCGTCCTTTCTCTACACATGTACCGGCGGCTAGTCACGTCGGGATGCCGCCTTCTGGGCTCTCACGACGGTCACCTCGCCGCTCCAGCCGAGCATTGCTTAGGCGCCGTGCTGCGCCCGAGATAAAGGAAATGGACGTACATAGAGGCGTACTTTCCTTTTTGGTTCGCGTTATTTGTGGATTTCGCGAGCACCCACGTGTCTGCTAGTGCGCGCGCCGCAATGGGAGGCGTTCGCTCGTGTGTGTGCACGCGCCGCCAGGGACCGTTGACATCCGGTTCTCATGTTTCGTACCGCCCGGCTCCGTCGGATAAGCCCATCACTGCTGCACTTGGAGATCGTTGTGGAGCTCATCGCAACGTGTCCGCTATCTGCCCGGCTGTATTCTCGCTTTGTTGACAACTCCTTGCTTGATCAAAGATTTTGGCGCGCAGGCGTGCCTACCCAATTCTGTACGTGCTTTGCAACAGCCGTGGCTGCGGCGGGTGCTTGCTCATGCTAAGAGCTACAGCTTTATCTTGTAATTGTCTCTTCACGCTCATGCCGTTTCACCTCGTCGTAGAGTAGTGTCTAGTACGGCAGCAGCGTACCTCACGAGCTCACCAGGAAGAGCGGTCACTACTATGCCCAATCGTGTATCGTGTATGACATGTGAGCTCACAACGCAAATGTCTGTACTCGGTGTGTGTAGATTATGATTATTATGTAAGTGTACGTTCAACCATCATGAATTAAAACCAAACTATCAATACACTGATAGGGTCATGGAGCGCGCGCACCGCTCCTCTCCTCCCCTCCCGCCCACCCCAGGCGACTTGCCTTCATTTGGTCTCCCTTCCCTCCGGTGTCTTCCCCTCCCGTGCCTTGCTTAGTAGTAGGTGCGAGGCGCCTTGCTTTCATTTGGTCTCCCTTCCCTCTAGTAGTTTTCCCGCAGCATTTCCACCTCCCTCCTGAGCTAGCTCCTGAGGCGCTGGAGTAAGCGTGTACTACAGAAATGTGGAACATATTACATATTGATTCATTGATTCAACACTTAGAGGGCCAAACCACATCAACATATATGGCCACATTTGCTGGGCCGGCGCTTGCGCCGGCCCCACATTTCTCCCATATTTTCCCCACATTTCCCCCACATTTCCCCCACGACACGCCCCCTCAGCCACATCGCCACATCGTCGCACATCGCCACATTTCCCCCACACAACACGAGCCCCTATGTCCCGCTTGGCGTCACATCCCACACCACTACGCAGCCTCTAAGTGTTGCGGCCCCTAGCATTGAATTGTAGCTGGTAGCTGGAGGCTTAGCTCGATGTAGTCCGCGTACGCCTTCTCTTGGTCGTCTCCGAACGAGTCGTTGACGAGAAGACCCGCTCCGGGGGCACCGAGTTCGGCGAATGAGCCAGCACCGCCCGCAGCACGGTCGCAAATTGCGGGAGCTCGGACTCCTTGGCACGCCAGAAGCGCGCGATGACGTCAATGGGGTTGGCATGTTGGCATGGTTGCCCATGCCCGGGGACTTGACCTCAACTTGACCTCCTTGGCGAGGCGGTTGTACTTGGTGATCTCGGCTTTCATCGCCTACAACATGAAAACGAGGAATCGTGTGAGTGCGGGCGTGGGCGTGGGCGTGGGCACCGGGATAGCTAGGTAGGCTGGCTGGCTGAGGGCACACACCTTTATTTATGGCTGCCGCCAACTTCGGGTGCTTGGACATACGAAAGATCGTCAGCCCGTCGATTTCGGCCTCCGTCACGTCTCCATTGGCGTTGCACTTGCACGCGTTGCACCACAGCTGGCCGGCGACGACCTTCAGCATGTTGTTCGGGTTCTCGGTGATGCGCAAGTGCATGGTGCCCGATGACACGTCGTTCAAGCGCCCGCCGTTCTTCTTGTTCGAGATGCCGCGGCCCTTCTTGTTGCGGGACTCGTCGAGACCCGACTCCAACTTGCGCTTGTACTTGGAGAAAGGGACCTTGCGGGACTTGTTCACTTCGGATGCCGCAGGCATGTTCTTCTACACGAAGTCCTGGAGCGTCTTTTGCGTGAAGATCTCCGGCCGTCCAAGATATTCTTCTTCGCTCTCTCCCCCCCCCCCCCCCCCCCTCTGCTCCCTTATCCAGATGATCATCACTCTCTTCTAGCTTCTAGGCCGCACACCGGCTGCGAGCTGCTTGTCCCGGAGCTCTTTGGTAGGGCGGTCAAACAGGGCTTTTTAAGTACTAATATTGGGGGGGGTCGACATTTTTGACCGTGAGCGGAAAGCCCCGGCGAAAGCGGCTCGGAGGGTCTCCCCGCCTTTTCAGAATCCTTGTCCGAAAAGACGGTGCGAAGTCCCGTCGGACCCCCCCCCCTTGCACACGCTCTGGCGGCTCACACGAGCCGAACTGGACGTCGCTCCCACTGAGAGATGTGTTTCTTTCACTTAAAAGGTGGATAGACATATATTAAATTAGGGGTCCGACGCCCCATATTGCCAATAAAGCAAATTTCAAACCCTGGTGCCCCAGTGATGACGTCCGCGCATGCACATGCGCACCACACACAGCTCGCACACGGCCCATTAGGCTGTCATAGGATGCTCCATGACTGTCCCGACCCTCGCCCCGCAGGATTCGCCCGGGCTCGCGATTGACGAGGAGCTGGAGCACCAGGACGCCATGGCGCTCGATGCTGCTCGCTGGTCGACAAAAGTTTGTTGGCCGCTGGCGGGACAGGTGCGCTGCCGATCGCGCCCGCTCTGGCGCAGGTCGACCAGGCCCGTACCTAAAATGCCTCTGCCGCCCCAAACGTCAGGTTCCCGACTCGTCTTTCGACGCTGTGAGGCAGGGAGAACACCTGCCGCCAATGCTCAACCAGAGCATCGGCGGCAGGTGTTCTCTCTATGTTTTCGTCGGCTCCTCGGATTTTCACGTGCATCATAGGGCTGGTAGCAATCTAGAAATGTAATTTAAGCTAGCCTGCAGCGTGATCTGCGACGGCGCGACGCGCGCGGCCGAACAGTACTGTGGAATTGATAGCTTTTTGTTTGACGTCTAAAGGGAGAATTTTTCTCCGCACGGAGGGCTCGAAAATTGGGCAGAAGGGCGAATTCGGAGCTCTACACCGCCCGTTCTTTTGGCTACTAGTAGATTCAATATGTAATCTAGCCAAGCACCGGCCTGAAAGCTTCAGGCGTGATGGTTGCGATCGATTTCTGTGGGCAATCGTGTCGTGAATCACGATTGGACACCGGCTGCTTTGCGCTCATCTCGAGCCAACTTTTGGAATTTTTTGTACACACGGATGACCTCCAAGGCCATTCACGTTCGGAGACACACAGGTCGTGCCCGCCAAGCACGGGCCAGTCAATAGTTCGACCGTTTTTATAGCACAACATCCCAACATGGAGCACAAAAAGTAGTTTTGTTTTCGCATTGACATGCTGAATTGACGGACAGGCTCGTGTTTTCGAGCGTCTCACGTTCGATTTCGAGAGACAACCCCCTGCTTTTCTCTCGATGATTCGACAGTCTCATATGGTAAGACTGGTTGGCTACCGAAACATTGGCATTTGGGCATGCTGATGGTCATGTATTGTGCTCATATGTGTCTTGGACTGGTGAAATGAAGACTAAAATAAGAATTACTAAGGTTATAATTTGGCAAAACTATAATCAATTTGATCTTTTTCTCCTGCGGCGGCGCGCGATGGCGGCCGCAGCGATGGTCGCTGGCCTCGCCAGTGGCCTCGCACGCGGCCTGTGGCCGCTCTGGCGAGGGTCTGCGCGGCCAGGAGGCCATCAGGCACCCGCTCCCACCATGCTGAGGCGGTGCCGCGCGTGATGGGGCAGCCCATCATGCGCAGCACCGTCATTTTGACGCTTCGCGGCCTGCCGCGCACTGCATACGCGCGAGGGGCTGGCAGTAGATGCCAGCAGGGGCGAGGTGGAGGGCGCAGGCGACGCGGTGCGCCCGCGCAGGGTTTTGTACTGCCTGCCCGGTGGTAACCGTGCCCGGGGAACGCAGGCGCGCGTCGCACAGCGCGACCTGTGGTGCACTTTTGTGGTCGACGTCGATTTCGCACGAGCGCGAAAACGTTTTGGGGTCTGTGTGTTGAATGGCGTCGAAAATGTGCATATTTCTCATTAGATTCTGCCTAATATACCCATTTCCAGTAGCATATCCTAAGATCTCGCGATAAAACCTCAATCTTGACTTAGTGAATTTTCACCCTTAGAAGTTAAAAGCCCTGTTTGACCGCCCTATCTTTGGCAACTGCCCCACTCTGCCGTGTCAGCTGAACAATGCGCGCATGAGCGCGTAGAAGCTTCTTCGCTTCAGAATTTAAGGTCTTGTACGTGAGGCCAATCGAGGCGAGCACGGAACGTTGTAGTTGGTGTAGATGGCACACGTGTCGACCTTGTCCGCGAGTGCTGCGATCGCGCGGGAAGGGGGGGCGTGTCCGCGAGTGCTGCGATCGCGCGGGAAGGGGGGGCGTGTCGACCTTGGTGTAGATGGTCTTCGCGCGCTCGCTGCTCCGTTGGCGTTCACTTGCGCAAACTAAAGTTCGCTGTCTAGGGGACCCCAGAATTAAATTGTAACTTGAAATATGTAATAATGTAATAATGGATCATGACGTGTTCATCTATCGACGGTCGTCATGCGCGTCGATTGCGCAACGTGGAGACCGCTTTCGGAAGTTTCCTCTCCCGAAAACGTGGCAGACGCCAACAAGGCGGTAGCTTACGTCGGCGGCCCGGGCACAATCCATTGCGGCGAACCGCGATTTCCTGCCCGGGATTCATAGTACATAGGAATCTCAACTCGCTCGCCAATCTCCTCAACTCGCTCGCATGTTGATTGTAGTAGTCTCCCCCTCTCCTCCTCGACCGATCTCACTCATCTTCTTCTTCTCTCTCTCGCATTGTACTCCCTCAAGTGGCTAGTGGCGTGGCATTCCCCGCTCTCTATGGGAAGAAACGCCCTCAACACTTTAATGAACGAGTGGGCGAGGGGAGCGAGCCCATCGGCCGATTCGGTAATCGATCTCGCCCCCCCCCCACCCCGACCCCCGCTCCTCCTCTCCACTCTCCTACGGTGTGAGGGACGAGAGCGTTCGACCAGGCGCAACACTGCAGCATCGGATTGGTGTGCCTCATGATGCGGATGCACGGGC